>CM042009.1:154288382-154338382 GCA_023525715.1 Cichorium intybus | reverse complement strand
TCATTATATGATGATGCCTATTAGTCATTCAAAAGCTTTTAAAGAATAATTAAATACATCGATAAAAAATAGTCAAAATATAAACTAAGGTGTATTTGAAAAATAAAATAAAATAAAAAATCCCTTATTTAATTTTGAGGTTCAAGCAGAAACCATTTTAGTATAATGGAATACTTTTGAATTATCCAAAAATGATGACCTAATAATTAACTAAAATTCCAACGAAAAGTAAAATTGTTAAATTATGGCAATCTACATACTAGCTTACAACAAGTACCTCTTAATTATAAATGAGTGGACGTCTACATGTTTCATAGGTTCTTAATATGATAACACGTTTAATTATTTTAGGGGAGGGCTCGACTTATTTCATTAAGTTTTCAAAACTCAAACTAAGCATACCACACAAGTCCACTTTGTTGTTCTTGTCCTTTGAACATAAATACAAGCTTCTAACATATCATTTCCAATTACACAATCTGAGAAAAGTAGCATCATACAAAATAATTGTTGTATAAAGTTGGTATCTAATAATAAGGTAAGATTTTGAGTTTCTTATTTACATATATTATTGAATTACATGACCATATAGTATGGTGATTAATCAAGTCTTGCAGGATGAATCTTAAAGCCTTAGACAACGGTTTCTCTTTGCATCAGAATAAGGTATCTAATATTAAAATGAAAGCGACTTTGGTATGTTTAAATTGTATGTGTATTATAGTTATTGTCTTTTCAATTTATATGAAGTTTTTGTTTGTCCTGAGAGGGCCTGAGTGTGTGACTGTACAGGGGCCTATGTCGTCTAAGAGGCCCGGAAAATTTGCGTTTAGTATATTAGCGACGGAAAAATCCGCCAATAATACGTAGCTAAAAACATTTTGCGACAAATCAGTGACATAATATTTCCATAGCAAAATAAGGCATGTCAAATGACTTATCCTTCGATAAGCCCTTGCAAAATTCCATCGCTAATACATCAGAAAAATTCCATTGCTAACATCATGCAAATTTTGTCGCTACAAAATCTTTGTACAAGGCTTCCAAAATCAACGAACTGGCCTAATGTCCATCATCTTAAAAATTTATGAGCATAAAGAGACTGACAATTTCGGAAAAATGATAGAATAAATCAATTATTCTATGTGAGAAAAAAAACGAAAAGCACCATAACAGTCATATTCTCTGATAAGAAGATAGATTCACATCTGAAAGTTGCAAAATAATAAAACTAGAGATAAAAGGAGAGACCACCTAGGGACCAATCCAAACAAAAATAACTAAATAGATAAAATATTTTTGTAAGGATAACAAATTCGTTTTTTTCTCTAGGCGAGGGACCAATCCAAACAAAAATCAAACTTAGGAAGAAAAAAATATTGTACTAAACTTGTAATTCTTGTTATACATAGAGTCTATTATTACAATTTACTCTCCAAATAAACATAAAATATTACTTGCATAAAAGTAACATTGGACATTTGCAAGAGATATAGAGACTATTCTTGTAATTTACTCTCCAAATAAACATAAATTATTACTCGCATAAAAGTAATATTGTACTAAACTTGCAATTCTTGATATACATAGAGACTATTCTAGTAATTTACTAGATCTCCGAATAAAAACAAAATATTACTTGCATAAAAGTACATAACCTTTTGAAGAAAAAACATTTTTACTGATCGTTTAATAACCAAGTAAAAATACCAACCAAAAAGGTAAGGCAAACTTGATAGTTAGATTGAAAGAAAATAAAGGAATAAGGTCAATTCGAAAAAATGTACAAAATGCTGGCTATTTTTCGAATTTCGAAATTAACCCATTGGAAAGTTAACACTTTTTCATCCGTATGTTTTTTCTACGCTTTTGTTTTTAATTGATAAGTCATGGTTGTTGATTTGGTTTAAGATCGAGTAAAGCTTATTTAATTAACATAAGTAAAATTAATAATTACACAAATCAGCTCTAATAAAACTCGCACATACATCCGCCACCCAAAACAGCTCTCACGCTACAACTCTACCAACATAACTGTGAACATAATCTTCAAGAAGTCAAACACCAGGGTTCGCCCGGGTTCCACCACTACTGTAAAGCGTTCTTGCAAGGTTCGATGCGAGAGCTCGTCCAAGGGGTTCCGCTTCCGTGAATCTGGGGACGAATTGGATGGAAAATCATGGCGATCGCTGGAGGGTGTGGTCCGCTGCTCAGCAAATTACGTTCCTTTATCACCCATTAGCTTCTTGGAGCGAGCAGCCGAGGTTTACAGCGACCGGACATCGGTGGTTTATGGGTGTATTAAGTACACATGGGAGGAAACGCACCGTAGGTGCGTCAAGCTTGCATCTGCGCTTAACCATTTAGGGATTTCTCGTGGCGACGTCGTAAGTTCTCTTTCTACTCCTCATTAAAGTAACCATTATACATACAAAACTCAAACAGAGGTATAAACCATTTACTGAAGCTAAAGTTATGGAGTGCAGGTTGCGGTACTAGCACCAAATGTCCCGGCTGTGCTAGAACTTCATTTCGCAGTTCCCATGGCTGGAGCCATCATTTGCGCACTCAACAAACGTCTGGATCCAAGTATGCTTTCAACGCTTCTCAAACACTCAGAAGCCAAGATCCTCTTCGTCGACTACCACTACTACAAAAGGCACATAGGACGCGCTATATAGGACCCGGTTTCTGAAAAAACCGGGTTATATCAAGTGAAAACCGGGTTCTATAACAGGGATGATTATATGACCCGGCTTAAACCAAAAAACCGGGCTTTATGTTTGTCTTAAAAAACCCGGTTATGATGCAGCAACCGTGTCTTTTAACAGTAGAGCTATATGACTCGGCTTAAACTAAAAAACCGGACTTTATGTTATTTTTAAACAACCCGGTTTTTATGCAGCAACCGAGCCTTTTACCAGCAGAGTTATATGACCCGGTTTCTAGAATACAACTGTGTTCTTTCAAAGACAATTACACAGAAGTAGTCAAAATCAGTTATTTTCGTATCTTATTCATGGAAATTTGTGTGTTTGCTAGTTTGGTGTGGACTAAACCCCTGACTCACGCAGCTCAATCTGATGCAAGTATCTTGTGTATGTGGTCCTATTATGATTGTAGAAAACAACAATGTGCCTATAGAATCAAAAGGTTTTAACACAAATCAGTTAGATAGTGTCTCTGATGTTGTTCAAGCACCAGAGTGTTCTTCAATGGCTTTGACCAACAAAGGTATTGACTATTTGACTCTTGACTATTGGATCATTCTTGTAAATAAGACTACCAAGATATAAAATATGTAACTATTTTACAGATGCTAGACACATGATGTCCAGGCAATGCATATTTGGGACTGGAAGTGATAGACACATGATGTTCAGGCAATGCATATTTGGGACTGGAGTAGTCTAGGCAGAATTGCCCTCAAAGACTGGATCACTCGGCAGAAGTCTTCACTTGCATCTCTTTGATGTCAAATCTTGATTGCATTCTCAATATTGGTTTTTCCTTTGTTGGCATTCAAAACTCAGTCAGATAACCTAGGGTTTTGCAGAATCAAATAAAAAATTAGTCATTAATGAATCAAACAAAAATGAAAAGAATCTAAGAAGCACATACCATTCTCCAAATTACAACTGATACGGGAAAGCAAAGCAAGCCCATCGTTGGCTGTAGCGGTGGGTAATGATGCGTTTGGCGAAGGCGTTAGAGACGACTGTAAAACACGGCAAGGTGGGAACTAGTTTAGGGTTATGGACTTTCTGTACATTGCGAGAAATAGCAATGTACTTTCTGTTTTTGCAATAAACCATAAAAAAACTGATTAAACTACATTGCTTTTTCTAAAATTAGGGACTAATATTGCAAAAACTTAAATCTTTTTCCAGTTTCATTTGAAAAGATAGGTTTTATTTTTTAATTTTGTTTGCAATCAGGGACTGAAATTGCAAAAAAAAATATCTCTATTAAATCATTGTAGTTTTAATTTTGTATCTCATTGAGGCAGTATACCATGAAAATCAACCAAATCATAACATCCAACTTGATTTTATTATTTTCTACTACTTGTAACTTTTGTATTTGTTTTCGTTTTGAGAATTAAAACGGAAAGTACATTGCACTATTAGAAAGAAGTTAAGTTACCAGGTACGGGGTAATGTAGTCCATTTAGGTACGGAGTAATGTAGTCCATTTAAAGATCAGGGGCGATTCTGTCCAAAGAACTACCCGAGGAAGGATGGAAAACATTGAGAACCATATTCTGCAAAACAAAAATAGAATATTAGAAAAATAATACTTAAATTTTAAAGCTCACAAAATCAAGATAACGCAATAACGAAATTAGATTATGATCAACAAAAACTAAGATATCTTTTAGCATTCACATATATATCACGAAAAAAGCCAATCGGTAAAAATCAAATAAGATTATCTTTACAATAAGGATTGCTTTCAAAGGAGAGAATATTATCATTACAATTATGAAATTGTTTTACAGGATAACTACCATTATTTCATGAAATTATCTAGTTTACTGCTATTTATTCATCCATTGACGCACACTGATAACTAGAGACGCCACATGAGCAAAAATTCAAGTCTGCATTTATTCCTCCATTAACATAGGAAATAAAATCAAAAGAAAGAAGCAAGAAGCTACTTGGTAAGTATATGCCATCTTATTTCAGATGTTTACTTTTAATTTCTTTACACTTCTTTGGCCTTCCATTCAATTAATGACAACATATGTTTACATAAGTTGATTGTTTCCTTATGTATCTAGAAAAACAAGAGTCGACATACGAATAAGATGGAAATATACAGACTTGTTCATTAAGTCTATACCCTTTTCTGTAACTCCATTTAAGCTATTTTAAGCTGTTGTCACCGATATCCTTGTTAATATGGCAACGACAGATGTCTGATTGAAGGATCAAAAACTAGAAAACAGATGGACCGATAGTGAGAAAAAATATTCGTTAAATAAGAGGACCGATTGTCTCGTCTGATTGAAGGATCAAACAACAGAAAACAAAACAGATGGAGCCGGAAAATACCTGTTAATGAGAGATGCAATCGGAGATGGAGTCGGAGATGCAACCGAAAATGGGGTCGGGGATATAGTTGGAGAAGCAGTCGAGTCGGAGAAGAGAGATTTGGAGTTGCAGGAAGACGATCCAGTTGCCCCTTTTGCGAATCTCTTATATGGTTCTAAATGACCGGGTGTTCCCCTCGATTTCTTCATCTCAATCGGTATCTAGGGCAGCTCACTGTGATTTGGGGAAGAGAGAATTTGTCAAAATTGGAGAAAATTGGCGTTGTAGGAACAGAGAATTGGAGAAAATTGGAGTTGCGGGAACATCATCCGTAAAAGGCGAATCTTCTCAAAATTGGAGAAAATTGACGAACCTCTTCATCTCTTCTATAGTTTAGAAGTCGGGGAAGAGAGAATCGGAATTGCAGGAACACCATCAGTAACAGGCATATATGTATGGGGGAGAAAATTGGATTTAGGTGGGGAGTGAAATTTAGGCGGGGAGTGAAAAGATATTCCCGCTAATTAGTTTTTTATTTTTTATTATCAGTTTTTTTATTAATTATTTTTTAATATTTTGACAAATGTGAAATTGTGAATACCCAAATAATATATTTAAATAATTTTTATTATTGTAAAAGTCCAATAAAATTAGAAAATAATAAATAATGATACATGTTCAATTACCTAATTGATTTATTGTGTTATTGCAGGAATACTTATTGAATCGGTTAAATCATAAAAATATATTCATTGTCTTTGTCTTACGAGGGAAAATAAGGTAATTTTATTTGTTTCAAGCATTCGATCCTATTATTGTAAAATTAATTTTGAATTAGGTACAATATATGTGTCTTAGATGCTTTTGTTGTCGTACATGCATGTTATTAACATACGATTTATATAATTATAGATGGATGGCAGTGTATGATGCATATGAGGGCAAAATTTTCAACTCAAAGCCATGATTTATTGCACCATAAGTGATTTTCCGGCATACGGTAATTTATCAGGGTATAGTACAAAAGGAGAAAAAGCAAGTCCTATCTGTGAAGATGACACACAATCATTACGATTGAAACATTGTATGAAAAATGTATATATGGATCATCGAAGATTTCTTCTTGAGGATCACCCATATCGCAAGAAAAAAAGGTGTTTAATGGCAAAACTGCAAACAGTATGGCAAGACTACCTTTACTAGGAGAAACAGTATTTTCCCGTGTGGAAAATCTAAACATTACGTTTGGAAAAAAGAAAGATTAAGGTAAAGGTAAAGGTAAAGGTAAACGTAAAGGTAAAGGTAACGGTCAAACAGAAACACCTCCAAATAAAATTTGGAAGAAGATATCTATATTTGGGGATTTACCATACTGGAAGCACTTATATGTTAGACATTGCCTTGACGTCATGCATATCGAAAAAAATGTTTGTGAAAGCTTATTAGGCTTATTGTTGAACATTAAGGGAAAGTTGAAAGATGGGATTAGTGTTCGAAAAGACATGGTCGAAATGGGAATTCCACCTGAGCTTGCTCCTGTTGAGAATCCTGAAAGCGCACATACCTGCCAGTAGCTTGCTATACCATGTCAAAGGACGAGAAAACAAAATTTTGTGAATGTTTACATGGTGTGAATGTTCCAGCTGGATACTCGGCTAACATTAAGAAGTTAGTGTCGATGAATCAACTAAAATTGCTTGGTATGAAGTCCCATGATTGTCATGTTCTAATGGCACATATAATTCCAATTGCAATTCGTGGAATACTACCCGACCGCATCCGACACACAGTCACAAAGCTATGCTTGTTTTTCAACATGATTCACTCAAAAGTTATTAATCCCGAGGTGTTGGACTCATGGCAGAGTGATATTATCATCACTCTATGCCAACTCGAGATGTATTTTCCACCTTCTTTTTTTGATACCATGGTTCATCTCATATGTCATATTGTAATAGAAATTAAGTGTTGTGGCCCGGTATTCCTGCGGTATATGTATCCGTTTGAGAGATATATGAGCGTCTTAAAAGGGTATGTAAGGAATCGATATCGACCAGAGGGAAGTATTATTGAAGGATATGCTTCAAAGGAGGTAATTGAATATTGTACAGACTATCTACAAGGTGTCACAAATATTGGCATTCCAAGATCTCGACATGAGGATTCTACATTCGATGGTCCGTACACGTATGAATAAATGTGCTTTCTTAAACCCATATAAGATTTTAGGGGAAGCCTGCCAAAACAACCCTGAGGCTGTCGTCAGTTACCTTATTGATGTGATGCGTCTTCACCATGGAAACACGTTCCTCATCGCACCATATTTTGTATAGGCCGGTACCTTTTGGAAAGACAAAACTCCATTTGATGAAAGGACGGTGGTTGGAATCGTAATTTTTGAGTAATTATATAAAAGATGTGGCCGTCTAAAAATAAATATACGGTTAGTTATTAATCTTTACAACATTCTACTTATATTTTAATGATAATTTATCGACGTTCTTTCTTTTTTCAACTAACTTGTGATGATAACAAAACTCATTATTTGTTGTATTTGTTTTTTGCAGTTTATAGGGCTGTTATAGTAGATGTTTGAGGCTGTCTCTATGATGACATTGGTGATGATTTTTTTAACTTTTTTTTAGAACGACTTTAATGTTTTATACAAGTTTTATGTAGTACAATATTAAAGACTTTTTTTTTGTCATGGATGCTGTTTCTTTAATATTAGTTTTATGAAGCATATTATGGTTGGTTATCTAGCATTTGCAAATTTACAAAAAATTCATTTCATACTTGTACTTGTTAGATGCAAAATAGAAATGTGAGAATTATATATAAAGATTCGGTTACATATCATGCACTACAAATAAATTTACATTTAGTGGCACATACATTTTTATGCCACTATATTATATTTTTAAGGGTAAATTGCATAAAAGTCATTAAGTTTTCCAATTTTCTCGATTTTGACACTGCATTTTTAGCTTTTGCAATTAAGTCATTATGTTTTCAGAAAAGTTGCAATTAAGTCATTATGTTTTCCAAAAAGTTGCAAAAATGACCATATGACCGGATGGTAACAGGTTACCAGGTCATATGGTCATATTTGCAATTTTTCAGAAAACCTAATGACTTAATAGCAAAAATAAAACATAGTGTCAAAATCAAGAAATCTGAAAAAGTTAGCGACTTTTAGGGTTTATTTCATAAAAAACCCTAAATTTTCAACTTTTTTCTGTTTAAACCTAAAACTTTATTTTTTTTTCTAAAAAAACCTAAATTTTGGAGAAACTTTTTAATTTATCCCCTAACCGGTTTTACAGGTTATACATACTTTTTTTTCAGAAAAAACCCTAATTCCTTTTTTTTTTTCGGAAAAAAACCCTCAATTTCAGTGATTTTTTCACAAAAAAAATGTTTCTTCGTTTTTGTAATTAACATAACTTTCATATACGATTTCCAAATTCTACGAACTTTATATCCCTGGAAAGGTCGTAAGTAGTACTACAACTTTGCTTTACTGACTTTTGTTTGAATATGTTCAGATATTTCGCTACACTGGCTTGTTTTCTTATAATAGCTGTATCTTTTGCATACGAGCTTTGTTTTCGACGTTCTATAAGTCGACGGATTCGTAAACACGAATACATCGTGTAATGAATATTATTTAAACCAAACTATTATTATGCTACTATAGTCTGTTATTCGAAATTATATCGTTTACTCGATAATTGATTCGAAATAGCGTATTGTAGTATTATAATTTCCAATAATACATTAGGAATGTTATGAAAATTACATTTCAACGTATTATCCTAATTTGCACTCTGGTTGACCTTTGTTGACCAAATTTGACGGATGTTACAGACGGGTCGCAAGAAAGATATGCCAGCTACAAAAACGAAGAAAAATAATTTTCTTTGTAAAAAAATCCCTGAAAAATCGTTTAACTTGCGGATAAACTCGTAAATGTCCTAAATTAAAAAGTTTTATGAAAAAGAAAAAATTGAGGGTTTTTTCGTAAAAAAAAATTTGGTGTCTTTTAGTCGACGACAAATACTTTATGTCTTTTAGTCGTTGTTTTTATTCGCGGGCTCGTTGTCGATCATGGCGGGCTCGTTGTTTGTCTTCATAAGCCTTTTTATTTCAAATTTCATCCGCTCGTGAAGGTTTAAATTGTACCGTTCAAACTCCAACCACATAAGTGCCACGTCGTCGCTTTCTTGTTACCCCCGTCTGTGATGTCCGTCAAATTTGGTCAACAAAAGTCAACCAGAGTGCAAATTAGGATAATACGTTGAAATGTAATTTTCATAACTTTCCTAATGTATTATTGGAAATTATAATACTACAAATAATATTTTGGTTTAAATAATATTCATTACACGATGTATTCGTGTTTACGAATCCGTCGACTTATAGAACGTCGAAAACAAAGCTCGTATGCAAAAGATACATCTATTATAAGAAAACAAGCCAGTGTAGCGAAATATCTGAACATATTCAAACAAAAGTCAGTAAAGCAAAGTTGTAGTACTACTTACGACCTTTCCAGGGATATAAAGTTCGTAGAATTTGGAAATCGTATATGAAAGTTATGTCAATTACAAAAACGAAGAAACATTTTTTTTGTGAAAAAATCACTGAAATTGAGGGTTTTTTTCCGAAAAAAAAAAAGAAATTAGGGTTTTTTCTGAAAAAAAGTATGTATAACCAGTAAAACCGGTTAGGGGATAAATTAAAAAGTTTCTCCAAAATTTAGGTTTTTTTGGAAAAAAAATAAAGTTTTAGGTTTAAACAGAAAAAAGTTGAAAATTTAGGGTTTTTTATGAAATAAACCCTAAAAGTTGCTAACTTTTTCAGATTTCTTGATTTTGACACTATGTTTTATTTTTGCTATTAAGTCATTAGGTTTTCTGAAAAAATTGCAAATCTGACCATATGACCTCGTAACCTGTTACCATCCGGTCATATGGTCATTTTTGCAACTTTTTGGAAAACATAATGACTTAATTGCAACTTTTCTGAAAACATAATGACTTAATTGCAAAAGCTAAAAATGCAGTGTCAAAATCGAGAAAATTGGAAAACTTAATGACTTTTATGCAATTTACCCTATTTTTAATGGCACATATATTCTTATGCCACCGTATCTTCTAAAAATGTCGGATTTTCAAATTTCCGCTGCTATCCTCCATGATTAGAAGCATCTTCAAGTTCCCGCTACTAGTATTTTCCAAAATTTAAAAGCATTTTCTGGTTCCCGCTGCTGATACTCTCCAAGATTAGAACCGGAGTACACTTTGAATATTTTCCCTAATTTTTTTAACACACCTTTTCCTGAGACGACAAAGCAACAATCGATTTCTCAAATGTGTATCCTAGCATCAGTCCTCGATTCCTCTACGGCAAAGGTTTATCCTTAGAGATCCACAATTCTACAGCAAAGAATCGATTTCTATGAGTTGCTACTTCGAGATACAGCAAAGAATCGATTAATAGTAGCCGAATCACAACCCGCTAATCAATTTGTCAATTATGTATTCTATACCTACCATCCGACTACAACGATTGCAGCAAAGGACGAGACGCATCCATCTCTCTGTAACTAATTCAGCAATTTCAACTAAAGCGTTTACAGGTAAGACTCAAATCCAAACACCCGCTAATACTTTTTCTTAGAAGTTGTAACCAATTCAGCGAGATGGTGGGTGGTATTAGAAACGGCGATGTGGACTACGTGATTTCTAATTTGCGTTTAATGTTTGGGCTTTCTCCTTGCTTGTGAATTTTTTTTGTTGATGGTACAGGGGCACACCAGGTGCTCGACTAATTGTCTATGAGACTTCGAGATACAATTTGATAGCACAGTGGCCAGGTGGTTAATGTTTGGGCTTTCGCGTTGCTTTCTCTTTGACTTTTCTGGTCTTATTTGATTTATCTATAACAATTCCATATGTTTTGCAGTTAAAGATTTGGGATTTTTCAGGGAAAATCACCAAGTTCTTTTACAAGGCGTTCGATAATTTGAATAAATGAATGTCGAGATATTTACTTTACCATATACCCTTTTATGAACTATTCTATTTTTTCCTCTGTCCAAGAACATAGAATAAAGTAAAATTACTAAACTGCCATTTTTTATCGCATTGCAGATTTTCTTGGAGTTATAGTTTGAAGTTACAGGTAATTAGATATAAATTAATAATTATTCAAGTATTACCCTATGTATTATTTTGATGGGGACATGATGGATTTGTGAATACCATGGAGGTGTTGTTGCAAAGGATCAATGGCTTTTTAGTTGACTACTGGGCACAAAAGGATAAGGTACTTTTATCAAATTCTTACTGTGTTTGGTTTAAAATGGTTGAATTATGCACATGATTACTATGTTAAATACGACCACAAATAATATCATTAAAACAAGTTAATGTTTTTGGATAAATGTCGGAATAGGTTGGGCTACACATTTTTCCTGTACATTTAGTAATATGCTTACGAAAAACGATAATCCATTATTTGATGCGTTTTGGGTGTATTTTTTATTTTACCCAATCCATTTGACTTGCTATAAACCAAACCGACCAATATTCAGATAAATAATAGGTGGGTTTTTTCCTAAAAAGTGAATCAAAAGTTAAGTTTCGTTCATAATGATAACATGTTTGACTTATTTGATTATTTTTAATGTTTCTTTTGGATTGTGAACATGTAGATTTTACCCAATCCATTTAATGTTTCTTTTGGATTGTTATCATTCTGTTAATATGTTTCGACTATTTTGCCAAGTGTTTACTCTCATGAAAAATGGTAATGAAATGCAGGGAAGTTTTTGTAGATTTTGATCCTTTAGTTGTTGGAAAATTAAATGAGAATAAACTTGTGGGACCCGACAGTGTTGCAAGCTCTCTGCTTTCAGAGCTTAAACTGCAGGCCATACTTGAAAATGCTCGCCATATATCCAAGGTAGATTTCCTATAACCATTTCTTTAATCTTGTAGTGAAGGGTAAAATAGTCATTTACTTGACACTCCATATAAGAAAGTAAGAAACACTCTTTGTAGATAGTGTATGCGACACTTGCTACAAACATCCTTTATCTATTCAGCACTTAATGGGAAATACAATAGACTTTCTATTGCATGCTAATAACTTAAAGGGTACATTCATCTTTTGCATTGTGTATCAATGTTCCATGTGTCTAATTAATTTGTTAAAATGATGCAGGTGTTATGTTTAGAACTTAAAAGGTACATTCATTCATGGCCTTGATAGAGCTATGAGAGTGGCAGTTTAGCATGGACAAATGATGAACATAAAATTTGTACTTTAGAAATGTTGAAATATAATGTAATTTGTTGGATTTAATTTATGTTGAACATAGCAATGTATTTTTACTTTGTTTATTGTTGCATTTAAATATAATATATCTTTGGGATAATATAAGGTTTTTGGGATATTTACTAGTAGTGATGGAACCGCGAAATATACTAAAATTAGATATTACATGGGCGTGCATAATAAACCCCGATTTTATATGTACGAATCGGGCTTTATTACTATAATATGACCCAGTTATATAAAGAAGCGACGGGGTATATAGATGTAAGATGCAGTGTGAATTTGAGGAAAAAACCCGGTTTTGTATGTACGAACCGGACTTTATTACTATAATATGACCCGGTTTTATAAAGAAGAACCGGGGTATATAGATGCAAGATGCGGTGTGGATTTGAGGAAAAAACCCGGTTTTGTATGTACGAACCGGGCTTTATTACTATAATATGAACCGGTTTTTAAACCGGGTTCTATTATATTTTCGACATATGACCCGCTCACAAAGAGCCCGGTTAAAAAACCGGGTTATATTATGCTTTTAACCGGGTTATATTATGCTTTTAAACCGAATTGTTGCATATAGCTGAAGAAGCTGTCAATCTTCTCAAGATCAATATGGACTCAAAACCCCCTTTCATTGTCGTAATATCGAAACAAGACTCCCTATCTCCCCTGACACCTACCTGTAACTATGAATACGAGAGCCTTCTGGAAGGTGGAGCGACTGAATTCTCTATAATCCGACCAAATAACGAATGTGATCCTATCAGTTTGAATTATACCTCAGGGACGACATCAAGGCCGAAAGGAGTAGTTAATAGCCACCGAGGGGCTTATCTTAGCTCCATTGCCTCAGTGTTCATACGTGATATGCGAGAGATGCCTACGTACCTTTGGACGTTGCCTATGTTTCACTGCAACGGATGGTGCTTCTCGTGGGGTGTGGCTATCGTTGGTGGCACTAACGTTTGCCTCCGACGTTGCGACCCTAAAGATATATTTAATAGTATCGTGCTTCACAAGGTCACCCATATGGATGGAGCTCCAACTGTCTTGAACATGATTGTGAATACTCCGGTGACTGATCGAAAGCCACTTCCACACGAGGTTAAGATCCTGACCGGAGGTGCACCTCCACCTCCGACAATTATTTCAAATATAGAGAAGCTAGGGTTTCGTGTATCTCATATTTATGGTCTTACTGAAACGTACGGTCCAGGAACTTCATGTTTGTGGAAGCCCGATTGGGAAAGGTTGCCCCATGAAGAACAAATGAAGCTTAAAGCACGACAAGGAGTGAAAATTTTGGTGATGGAGGAAGTTGTTGTAAAAGATCCTATCACGATGAAGAGTGTAAATAGTGATGGGAAATCATTGGGGGAGGTTATGTTTAGAGGTAACACGGTCATGAGTGGATACTTGAAAGATGCGAGAGCAACAGAAGAGAGTTTTGCCGCAGGGTGGTTTCGAAGTGGCGATCTTGCCGTCAAACATCCAGACGGGTATATCGAAGTAAAGGATAGGTCAAAAGACATTATAATATCCGGTGGTGAAAATATATGCACGATCGAGGTGGAAACTGTGATTTATAGCCATCCTGCAGTTCTAGAGGTTGCCGTGGTTGCACGTCCCGACGACCATTGGGGTCAAACTCCCTGTGCATTTGTGAAGTTGAAGAACGGTGTTCGTGTTGATCCTCAAGAAATTATTCAGTATTGTCGAGATTGCATGCCACATTATATGGCACCTAAAACTGTTATTTTCGACGATTTGCCAAGAAATTCTACCGGTAAGGTACAGAAGTTTGTGTTGAGGGAGAAGGCTAAACTTATGGGCAGTCTTTCTTAATTACCAGAAAGTATAAACCTCATTAGCAAGTTCTCATCAAATGTACGAGTGTTTCTATCCATGACTAGGGGTATCCTCTAGTCAAATAATAAGTAATAATAAATATTATATCGTGTTTACATGAAACTTACAGTTCTTATTTTCAGTTAGTAAGTTATGTTGTGTTTACATAAAATTTACGGTTATTAATTTCCATTAGTTTTCTGAAAGATATAGCCAAAATTATGAGTAAATTACAGTTTTGGTCCATGTGGTTTACCCCTTTTTTCGCATTGGTCCTAGTTTTGCAGATCGAACATATCTGTCCCTAGGGTATGCTTTAACTAACACATTTGGTCCCTGTTGGTGTTACCGTCACTCTTGGTCCGTTAAGTGACCAGGACGTGCCTATCACGTGAGGTTAATTTGGTCACTTCACATTGCCTTCACTGCGACTACACACCTTTGCGCCTTAAATGCTTTTCATCATGGCTACGACGCTTCAGTGATTACTCTAAGGCTTAGGCGAAGTTTACAGTGGCAACCCGAAAAAAGATGGTCGTCATCGTGAATGACACCGATGATGTGGAACATCCGTTTGATGGAAGAACCTGTGGATGCTGCCAAAGTTTACAATAAGTAATCTTATTTCATTATTCGTTTAATCCGGTGTGAAAACCTAACTCGAAACTTGTGTGATTTTGTAGAAGGTTTCGAGAATCTGTTCACAATGAAAATCAACCATAGTGGTATGTTTTCTAAATCACCTGGAAGGGACTGTAATGGGAAGATTTCTTATGTAGATAATGTAGACATTGACGAGTTTTCTGTCCATGAGCTTGATGCCATGATGAATTAGGACTAGCTAATGCAAAACCCACATATTATCACTTTTGTAGACCATATATTCATCTTGATGTCGGGCTTCTTCCCCTAGGTAATGATATAGATATGATTAATCTAGCTCGATATGTTGTGCACTGTAAAGAGATAAATGTCTATATTGAGCATGGGAGAACATATTTTGGAGGATGAAAATCCCAACTCAAAAGCTTTAGTTGTTTATCAAAATCAAAGTCATGATTTAACAACTTCATATAATACTCAACCTATTACCGTGGATGACGATTTTGATGGTTTATTGGTTTTAGAAAATAGTGTGTCATTATCCCTCCTGTGGAGCAACAAGAAGGTAATTTCAGGATAGAAAACCAGGTGTACCTTATTCTAGAAAGTAGTGCAGAAGGGGTTGTTCAAGTAGAAGTCGAATCTTTTGACCCTTTTTTGACTTAGGGGACCCTAACATTCCTTATGATGGGAATATTGAAGAAGACTATCATTTGAATCTCCAAGCTAAATATCAATTGGATGTTGAATAAAGGTTAAGTAACATGTTTTATGATAGAGATAAAACAGGCCGGGGGGGGGGGGGGGGGGGTCTGGCTTCAATAGGGATGGGTACGATAGTAGTTCTAACAGTAAATTTCATTTGGAGGGTCTTGAGTTAGACGCGAATTTCCTTAAAAAAACAATGCATTTTAATTTTTTACAGACAATAGCAATGTACTTACATTTTGATATTAATATACACATTTTCCTTTAATTTTTACATATTTCTATTAATAAAGAAGTGTATGTAGATTGTTTTTATGAATAAATAATTGTAAATCCATTGCTATTATGTGCAAGGAATGTTTAACTATGTTGCTATAATAAGTTACATTGTTATTATAGGCAAAAAAAGATGCAAGTATGTTGCTATTATGGATAAAAGAAGTACCTTGCTTATATTGGTAAAGTGAAAGAAGTATGTTGTTATTTCCTGCAATTTACACACACACACACACACACACACACACATATATATATATATATATATATATATATATATATATATATATATATATATATATATATATATATATATATATATATATATATATATATAAGGAGGATCGTGTAGGAATCTAAAATCCGGTAAAAACCGCGAGGACAAATCTGGACCTTTAATATTGAAAAATGGATGGATTAGATTCAATGTGCAAATAATGATCATGTATTAAAATTCAGGATTTGTTTTTGTTAATATCAGATTCTAAAAGGGAGGAAAAGAGAAGTTTCTAAGGTTATTTTAGTCATTTGCGTCGTCACTTTTCCAGCCAATTTGAGAAGCCACGTATCCCACTCTCCACGTGCCAAGTGTCAGCATGTGATTGAATGGATTTTATTTATTTTCCACCCAGTTTGTATTTTGGCAATAACTTTTTTTTTTTAAAAAAAAATTCTGAAAAAACCAAAGTTTTTAAAATTTAATTCTCTACAAAACAAGCACAAACATGAAAATTTGAAATTTTTTTTATTTTTATAAAAAATCAAAAATAAAAAAAAATTCCAAAAATTATGAAAATTTAAGGGATAATTGTAGATATTATATTAGTAAGTTTGCAATTTTTTTTTTGAAAAAGGCTTTTTTGTGTTTATTTTTATATTTTAAGTAAAAAAAACTCATCAAAATAGCAAAAAAAATACATATGATCCAAAAATATTAAAACTAAAATATGTTTTATGATTCAAAACTTATGATCAAATATGTAATATTCATCATGATTCAAGATCCAAAAGTCGTTATGATCCAAAACGAGTTAAAAAAACATACAACGACAAAATAATTCAAAACTTATGATCCAAGGTGCAAAAACAAACTATGATCCAAAATGTTATCATCCAAAAATATACATGATCTAAAACGTTATGATTAAATATATCATGATCCAAAATTATTAGATTAAAAATACGAAAAAAAAATGTTAAAATTAAGATTAAAAAATATTATAAATTAAAAAATATACATCAAAAATGAAAAAAAAACAAAAAAATAAAAATAAAAATCAAGTACTGTAGCATTTAAAAAAAATCTAAAAACCGAGTATACTCGAAAATAAAAAAAATTTTGAAAAAAAATAAATAATAAATAAAACGAAAAAGCAAAAAAAGAATCAGAAAAAAACTCACTTAAATGACGTTGGACGAATATGCGTCACATATGATCGTATCCTCGAATCTGTATTTCGTTCCGTGGATGTGCGTCGCACGTGATTGCGTCGAAGGAAGACGTTTGATGTTATTGTCGTTATGAGAATGATTGGACGGGAAGAGTACTTGCGGTTCCTATCGGATTTTGGGTTCCAACCGGATCCTAACCTATTTCTCTCTTCTTTTTCCTGATTTCGTATCCTTCTTCTGTCTCGACATCACCATTATCAACGGCAAACCTTAGCGATCGTATATGCAACAACCAACTTTCTTCGTCGCCTCCACATTGACGACTGCCCACCAGACTTCCACAAGTACTTCAGTTTCTTTGTTCTGTCCTTTCTGTGAAGAAACTACAATATGCCGCTTCTTGTTCCTAGAGACACATATCCATTCAAATGTTCCTGGAGATCTGAGTGCGTTGGAGCTTTCCATTACGTTTCAATCGAGATGGATATACGCCATTAATGGTGGGTGGATTTAACGAGTCAGCCTTTAAAGCCCTTGGGACGCCGTATTCGTTTCGAGTGTTTTAGGCGAGCTTCATTGGCTTGGACAGGTTGCAAAGTATAACACGCTCCTGTCAAATTCCAATCAGTCATAGCCCTTGGGAAGTTCCAACAGGTAATGATCTTACGTTTCTTTGTTTAATAAAACTACTTAAAAATTAATTTCCTTAGGCTAATTTGTGTTTCTGATATCAAGGGCACCAAATTCTAGTCGAATCTTCAAATATTGGTTCTCCAAAATTCACAATCAAATTGATTTAAGGTAAAACCTATGTATTCTCAATAATCGGCAAAAAATAAAATTAATATAAGCAACCACAACATTTTATCTGTTTTTGATGATGGCTTAACTTAAAACCAATAATTTTAAAAAGAAAAAGGCTGGAGATTCGTTTGTCAAAGAGCTATGTTCTAAATTGATTAGTAGATCCTGTATGCTCAACATTCATAATTTTTTGTTTATTTAAATTAATTAAAGTTATTTGAGGTGTGGCTTAGAGATAATGTCTCATAGTTGCACCAAAAGAACTCTAAACATGGTTTACCAGACCAAAAAAAGACAACGAGCAAACCTTAAATATTTGTAATGTCTTTTGGTACTAATTGTACAACCAGTAAAAAAACAAAACCATTGATGATTCTTTGCAACATGGACAATCAACAACAATTGTACTTAAATTCCATCCATTTCCTGTTTTCTCATGGGTTTCTTTTCTTTAATTTTGGATTTATAAATGAGATGCTCTGCAGCTCATGGAAGACATTCAGTAAGATAGCTTTGGAGTATTCTTTAAGAATGAAAGAGCGAAACAAAAGTATTGTAAGGATATTCTGTAAGAATGAAAGACTCAAACCGGATTATTCTTTAAGAATAAAGGCTGAAAAAAATAGAGGACCGATGGTTCAACAATGTTGCAGGTAGTGTTGGCCGGTAGAAGATGAACAGAGGTGATAAAAACGATGAACAATAGAGAAGAATGTAGGGTCTTTGTATTTATTCTTCAACAATGTTTGTCTCTATTCTTCAAGAATGCATTATTATTTAAGAATTAACTTTATTTTTTAAAGAATTTGAGCTATACACATGTAATCAATTTGTTATTCTTCAAGAATGTTTTTTATTTTTCAATAATGTTAATATTATTCTTTAAGAATAGTAGTTATGTGCTTGTATTTGTGTATTAAAATAAAGAACATTCTATACGGTTGATTATACCATATTTTAAAAATTACACGAAAAGAAAATAAAACAATGCAGAATTTAAAGTAAAAAAACATTCCAAACGGTTGATTAAATTCTATCCCTAAATATATGCATATTCCAAAAATTGTCATGTGTAAATTTGACTAATTTACCCTTATTGATTTTTTTTTTATTAAAAATAATTAATTTTTATTTAATTAATTACGATAATGCCATCATCATCTTAGCCATTCATTCTTTTCATCTAATGGCTGATATTGTCTCACACGATCACACAATATTTATGTTCCACATTTGATACTATATATATATATATATATATATATATATATATATATATATATATATATATATATATATATATATATATATATATATATATATATATATATATATATATATATATATAGGGGTGGGTTCAACATAGAACCATTTTTATGCATAGAACCATAGAACCACCTTCTCAACCATTAGATCAAATAATGAGGGCTAGGGTTATGATCGTCATTTAACAACTAATTAATTAAAAAGGAAACATAATCACAAACTGATAATCTTTTAATCAAAATAGGAATAAAAACAAATCCCTTAAATATAGAAAATCTGTTATTCACGAACCATAACTCAATCCTAAACTCGACGTCAACAACATCACGAGCTGATAATCAAAACCAAAAGATGGAAACAGAGAATACGATCAATATTGAAGTTGGACCTGAATCCGAGATTGAAAGCAACAATCTGTCATCAAATCCGAATGAAAAAGCTTCTACATCAGTAAATGATTCTAATATTCAAGGTGATTTATAAATATCTATGATCGTTCTTCAATTTTCTGCTGTTCTTCATAGATGTTCATTAATGAACATGACATATTAAACATTCGTATTTGTTCAATATCTGTTCGTTAGGTGTTAGTTATAAATGTTGACAAACTGATAATCTGTTAATCATATTAAACAATTACGAACATTACTTCTTCTGATAATCTGTTAATCATATTAAACATTCGTATTTGTTCAACAATCTGTCATTGTTTTTAAATGTTTCTGATGTTCTCTTATTCTATCTGATATCTGTACATCTTCATAGATGTTCGTTAATGAATATTTACAAACATTACTTCTTCTTATGAACATTCCTGCTTATGCTTTATATATGTTTGTTAATGCATATCTTCATAAAACATTATTTACTGCATGTTCATTATGTATATTCACTATCTCATCCGTCTTCATTATGTGTATTTGTTAATTATGTCATATATGTTCGTTAATGAAAATCAAAGAACATTGTTTACTGTAGACGAAGTATATCTTCATGTATGTTCATTATGTATATTCGTTAACGAACATGTTTGTTCATTATTAACTATAAGTGACTTGTGTAATTATGTATGTTCGTTAATGAACATGATAGAATATTATCAGTCATTAAGTAATCTATGTTCATTATGTATGTTGATTAATTGTTTATGTTCGTAAATGAATATCATAGAACATTATTGTTTGTAGAAGAAGTAGATCCTAAATGTATGTTCATTAATGAACATGCTATAACATTATTTGACTGTTAATGAACATATTTTAACAATGAATATCGTTCTATCATGTTCATTAATGAACACATGACAATGAACATGCATAATTGATCTATTCCAATATATATATTCATTAACAAACATACGTAACATTCATATTTCTATTTTTCTAAATCTGTGGTCATATGCAGGTATTAGAAAAGTTATATCACCAGGGGGCACTGTTTATTACTATCCAGTTGTTAGTGATGACATCAACATGGAAGAAGGTCAATTGTTCGATAGTGTGTTAGATTGTGAAAGGAAATACACAAAATATTCTGAAAAAGGAGGTTTTAGTGTTCGAAAAGATTCAATTAAAAAAACAAAGTCGAAAGGAATTGTTACTTTTAGATATATGTCTTGCAACAAATCAGGAATATCAGAATGTTCAAAATACGATACACTCAATGTTGGAAAAAAGAAACGAAAATCAACATAAAAAAAATGGATTGTCCCGCAATTGCACATTTCAAGTTGGATCGCGAGTTAAACAAGTATAAATTATACAAGTTTGAGAAGAAACATAACCACAAGTTATTTACTTCAGATAGTGTGCACCTCTCAAAGAATAAGCGCAAATTAGAGTTTACTGACGAGAAATTTATAAATGATCTACGTGCATGCAACATTGGACCAACAAAAGCTTATTCCTTGATGAAGACATTAAAGGGAGGATACAAAAAAGTTCGTGGAACAAAAGTTGATTACAAAAATTGTGCAAGGGATTTGAACTTATATATTGGGGATAATGATTCGGAAATGACAGTGAATAGAATGATTAGTAGGAAGCAAAACGTACAAAATTTCTCCTTTGATCACCTTGTTGTTGATGATGAGTTGCGTGGGTTATTTTGGGCAGATGAAACTTCAAAAGCAAACTATAGAGAATTTGGAGACTTGGTTTCATTTGATGCAACGTACAACACAAACAAGTAAGATTATATACGACATGTAATTTTACATCAATAATGAACATGCAAGTAAACAATGTAATTTTTGAACATTTTAATAATGAACATTATAAAGTTCAATAATGAACATATGTATGTTCAGTAATGAACATATCAGAAAATCAACTTTTTTATGTTCATTACTGAACATACATATGTTCGTTATTGAACTTTATAACGTTCATTATTGAACATACATACAAACAATTACTAATTTTAAGATTGTATACCACATGTAATTTTACATCATTAATGAACATGCAAAATGTTCTTTTTTGAACATAAAAATGTTCATTCCTGAACATATTATGTACGTTACAGAACATACAAGTGTTCATTAATGAACATACAAATGTCAATATATAAAAAATTCGTTTTTAATTTTTTTTGTTACTCAGGTACAACATGATATTTGTACCATTTACGGGGATTGATAACCACAAACATTCCGTTACATTCGGTGCGGGATTACTTTATAATGAGACTGCTGATTCTTATACATGGTTATTAAGATGTTTTATGGATGCATTTGGTAAAGAACCAAATATTATTATTACTGATCAAGATGCGGCAATGAGAAAAGCAGTAACAACAGTTTTTAAGACAGCACGACACAGACTATGTATGTGGCATATTGGTCAGAAACTTAAAGATAAGGTAATCGTGAATGGGGTGGGATGAACATAGAACCATTTTTATCCATAGAAGCATAGAATCATATGTTCAGTACTGAACATACGTATATGTTCATAAGTGAACATACTTTATATATGTTCACTAACAAACATATACGTATGTTCAGCTCTGAACATATGTATGTTCAGTACTGAACATACCGCGTGTTCATCAATGAACATGTGTTTCTATGCTTCTATGGATAAAAAGTGGTTCTATGTTGATGCTCCCTAAATCGTGAATTTTTTATATTTTAAATAATGTTCATTTATTAATCTAAATATTTACTTGGATTCAGGTGTCCCCTCAAATTTTGGCTACTGATTTCAAGAAACGTGTGCTGTCTTTAATTTGGAATAATAATATTGATTGCACTGAATTTGATAATATGTGGAAAGACTTAATGGAGGAATTTAAACTAAATGAAAACAAGTGGCTAACGGATATGTTTTCAATAAGGGATAGATGGGTACCAACATATTTCAAAGACATACCACTATCAGGACTAATGAGGACGACTTCTAGATCTGAAAGTGAAAATTCATTTTTTGGTTCATACTTGAACAATAAGTTGAATCTTCTTAGTTTCACATCTTCATTTGAGGGGGCAATGGAAAAACAGAGAAATACACAATATGAAAACAACTTTAATTCAGAAACAAACTTTCCTATCATGGAGACACGTCTACAAATAGAGAAACATGCAGCAAAGGTGTATACAAATGAAGTATTCCAAATTGTGCAACGGGATATTATTGATTCTGTCTGGTTGTGTTCACATGATTCAATTCAACAACATGGTGACGTGGAGGTGTGCATAGTAAAAGATGAACGGAAAATTTCAATAACAAAAGAAATTGGGGAATTTAATGATGCGAATGAATATGATGATGGGAATTTGGAATCAAATGAACAGGTGACAGAATACAAGGTAATGAAACATGCATAATATATGTTCATTAATGAACATCTTATATGTTCATTAATTAATATATAAAATGTTCATTAATGAACATCTTACATGTGCATTAACAAACATTTTATATATTCATTATTGAACATCTTATATGTTCATAAACGAACATATAATTTTTTATGATCAGATTAATAGTTTTCATTGTCTTTTCTCATGCAGGTTAAGTTTAATAACGTTCAACAAACAATTGAATGTTCATGTAATTTCTACTTACATCAAGGGGTTTTTTGTCGACACATCTTTTGTATAATGAAGTTGAAAAAGATTGGAATTATTCCAGAAAAGTACATATTAAGACGATGGCAGAAGGGTATTATCTCTTCTGAACAATTGCAAAAGACATATACATATGGATACACTATTGGATTATGTAGTGAAATGGTAGATGATGCATATAATATATTCCAAGAATGTATTGATATGGCATCAAAAGATCCAGATTCAATGAAACGATTTGTTGAGCAGTTGACAGAGATAAAGGGTAAAATGGAGACATGTGAATCAAATGAAAAAACAAAAACCAAGGATGAGCGACATGAAAGTCTTATTGGTGTCTCAAAACCAGATGCGGTTAATATACATAATCCATCAAACATAAAGACAAAAGGTTCTGGTACTAGCAAAAGGATTAAAGGAGCTAAAGAGAAAGCAATTGAAAAGTCAAAAAAGGAAGAAAGAGAATGTCATTATTGTTCTAAATTTGGACATCATGACTACAGAAATTGCCCAACAATGAAGGAAGATGAGAAGTTGGCACAAGAAAAAAAGAAGGAAGATGAGAAGTTGGCACGAGAAAAAAAATAGGAATATTATTGACTGTATGTTCGTTAATGAATATGATAGAATATTATTGACTGTATGTTCGTTAATGAATATGATAGAATATTATTGACTGTGTGTTCGTTAATGAATATGATAGAATATTATTGACTGTACGTTCATTATGTATGTTCATTATGTCATCTATGTTCATTATGTATGTTACTTAATTGTTTATATTCGTTAATGAACATCACAGAACATTATTGATTGTAGAAGCAGTAGATCGTAATGTATGTTCATTAATGAACATGATATAACTATTTTTCACCGTTAAAAAGTTGTTCATTAATGAACATGTTCATTAATGAACATGTTCAATATTTACCTTAAAAAAGCAAAAAAACATGTTCTAAAACATTAATAAACATATTCATATAACATTATTTACTGTATGTTCATTAATAAACGTATTCATAGAACATTATTTACCTTAAAAAAGCAAAAAAACAGATTCTGATTCTGATAAAATTATGTGGTTTAAACGAACAGAAGCTGCTTACATAAAAAAAACTGCATTCATTAGTCAAAGAGGACAAAATATACCATCAGATGTGACTTTATGTTCATTATTTACAAATTCTTATTGTTGTGGTCATGTCATTTTTCCTTAGGAGAGCTTTGTTGGTTATCTTATAGTAATAAAAAGCAAGTAAGAGGAAAAAGCAACATATGAAACTTTTTTTCTTTTACTTATACATACGAAAATACTTTTAATAATAACTAAAAGAAACCAATATTTACCGAGAAATTAATGTCATCACAGTCCATATCAGGTCCAGCTGCAAAGAAAAAGTATAGTACCCATTTAAAATGAGTCCATTACAACTACAAATTTATGAGAAAAAAGTATAGTACCCATTTACCCCTTTCATTTTAGCATATTCAACTAGCTACTGGTTTTGCAATGGTTTGCTTTATTGCTTCAGCATATTTCTTGTACTGATATGTAAGTGTCGATTCCAACATGTCCCAAATTGGTGTCTTTGGATTCCAACCTGTAATTAAACCAAATATCCAAAAAAACCATCATGAGTAAGTCTATACCAAAAAGAAATTCAAAATAATTGGAGGAGATTGTTGAAGTACCTAATTGCTTGTTTATGATAGTCATGTTTGGAATTATTTTTTCACTGTTATCATAACCTTCCCCATAAAACTCTTTGGAGATGACATCAATGGTAGGTGTTTTTATTTAAAATAGAAGATCAAATACGGTTTAATGGATAATGTTTGGACTTAATTTACTTTTGGGACCAACTATCATTTTGGGTAATTAACTATTAAATAGGTTATTGGGATAACATTTTTCTTTTGAGAATGTCACTAGTTAACGAACATGTTTGTTCATTATTAACTGTAGGTGACTTGTGTAATTATGTATGTTCGTTAATGAACATGATATAACATTATTTGATTGTAAAAGTTCTTCCTTAATGAACATAAAAAACAATAGACTTTTTTTCATAATCAAAAAAGAACTACATGTTCAATAAATGTCATTAATGAACACATTTTAACAATGAATATCGTTCTCTCATGTTCATTAATGAACACATGACAACGAACATGCATAATTGATCTATTCCTATATATATATGTTCATTAACGAACATAAGCATAAACAGATAAACACAGTCATAAACACACATACACACATAATGAAAATCACACATCCATATAGATAAACACAATCATAAACACACATACACACATAATAACAATCACACATCTATACAGAATAAGTAGTTACACAAACAATGCTAATTTTGTATTAAACCTTTGAATATTGAAAGTCACAATCACTTGACATCATGTTCCAAAAGATTTCAAAAAAGAAGTCAAAAACTATCATAGTTAACAGTATTCAAAACAACATAGACAATATTAGACAAACACAATCAATGATGATCTGCTTCAACTCTTTCATAACGTATCTTCTTTGCATTTGCTCTTATCTGCTTCAACTTCTCTTTTGATAACTTGGAAAATTCTTCAGATTCTACAAGAATCTTCTCTTTCATCAGATTTTCATTTGACATCAACATTTTTGTAGCATACTTTCGTCGCAAGTTGTTCAATTGTCTCTGTTGTTCGTTCGATTCTATGAAAAACCCAGACTGCCATTTCCCATCAGTTCTGCCATCAAATGTCTCCATGTGACGCATCAAGAAAACACCACAATCAACTACATTCTCTTTCGTTTTCCATTCAAAATCAAGAGCCATAACTTTGCATTTTCTTAACGGATCTGCCATCTTGTGACCAACTGACTCAAGATACCGAATAAACAAGTACTTCTGAAAAATTATATAAATACATACAACATTAGTGTAAAATGAATAATATAACATTAAACATATGAAAAATTAAATTATATAACTGATTGACAAAATATTACCAAATTCACAGGAAGCATACGGTAATGATTGGTTGAATTGTTTCTCCTTTTAATATTGTCAATCAAAATAAATGCGGGCTTCCTCAAATAAAAAACAATCAAGTAGTAATGCCCACTTTGATGAATAGGAAAGAAAACCTGAAAAAATCACTATTTAGAACATACACCTTACAACATGGTCATTCTTTAACATAATATAATGAACATTTACAGATGTGCATTAATGAACATCTATACATTTGTATTAATGAATATGTTCATTAATGAACAAGTTCATTATTTGAATCTACCAAATTGAAGTGGTGAAAATTGCTTGGTATTTGAATGACATTTCTGTTACTTTGAACATATACACATTGGCAAAAACATGTTTTATAAGTTAAGAAAAACCACATGTTCAGTGTTGAACATTAATTTTCAATGATGAATAACTACATGTTTAGTGGTGAACATGAATGTTCATTATTGAACAATTACATACTAAATAATGAAAAACTACATGAAATGTATACTTACCAGATCCACTTTCTGAAAATCTTGAATAACAACGTCATGCTTCATATCTTCTTCAAGTCCACGTTTAAATAGCGGATAGTTGATGTTAATTAGATCCTTTAAGCTCTTGTCGCTAAGAGATGAGAACTATTCAAAATATATAAACATTATATTAATGTTAGTTAACATTATAGATTTAATAAAAAATATATAAGTAAACATATAACTTACAATTGAACCAATCTTGAAAAAGTAACGATAAGGAGAGTTGTCGGCTTTTAATAGATTATCCAAATTCAAAAAGTGACTCCACATATCAATGAGACTGCTATACAACCATGATGGAGGATAGAAGCTTTCAAACACTTGCCTAAAAAGATTGTACCCACTTTTTGTTTTCAGAATAGGTTCACTGTAAAAAAATTAGAAAATCATTAATAAATGTAGGAATAAATAAATTATATATTCCATCTTACATTTCATCACCCATCAATGCAAACAATCTATTCGACACCTTCTCTTCCTCTGTTGTCAGTTTTGGAGTCATGGATGTAACCCTTAATACAAACGGTGATTTAAAGGCAGCAGTAGTTTTTATTGGCCTTTTGTTGACAAATTCCTTTTTCCTGGTAATAGGAGCTTCATGTTGAACCTCATCTTGTGAAATTTTGAGATCAAATGATGGCATCAGAGACTTTTCCTTGTTTTCCATTTCCTTTTTTGCTTCAATGTTTTTACAACTTTTGATAACTTCTTCCAGAAGTGTAGGAGATAGATCAAAAGGTACAGGTGACTGCATAACATCATCTCTTCTTGCACTTTGAACAGGAGTTCCAACTTCTTCATCATCATCTCTTGTTGGAGCTCCAAATTCATAATCAAATTCAATCATTAGAGATAACAAAATATTATCTTGAGGTTCATCTTCTAATCCTTTCAATATCAACGAACGTAATTCATTTTTTCGTTCCTTCAGATTGTTAAATTTTTTCACTAAATCTTCACATTTGACCTACAACAAAATAATAATATTAAGTAAATAACATTTAATAAACATAATGTAAATGACTGTTCATTTCTGAACATAGAAAACCATATGAAATATAAACATATGTTCATTATCAAATGTATAAAAAATGTTAATTAATAAATGTTCATTATTGAACATCATATAAAAGGCATGTTCATTATCGAACATATATAACAATTTTAAATAATGAAACAGTTAAACCAAATAACTTATAAGTTTAATGTTCATTATTGAACATGTTTTAAATGTTCATTATTGAACATGTTTATTAAAAATGTTCATTATTGAACATTATCTAAAGCCATGTTCATTATTGAACATTATCTAAAGCAATGTTCATTATTGAACATTATATAAAGGAATGTTCATTATTGAACATTTTTAATAATGTTCATTGTTCATTATTGAAAATATATACAGAAATGATCATTATTTAACATGTTTAATAATGTAAATACCTCTTGTAATTCAGGTTCCACAATAACATCATCTACGATAGGGCATCTACCAAAACCTCCAGATTTTTCTTCAAAATTTTCACGTTGACGAATAATCATAATATCCCAAGACGAGATTGCCGGTAGTCCTCTTGGAAAAGGTTTTACCGTGAAATGGGTATAGTAAAGATATATCAACTGTAAACATTATCATTTGAAAATTTTATTAGTATATATTAATCAATATAAAAATCCATTTAACTAAGAATAATTAATACTATGGAATAAGAAATATACCGATAATATAGTAATCGGCCCGGTAAATGTAGAATTTGGATCATCCCTTTTCCAACTCTGTTTGCAATTCTTCAACGAAGTCATAATATAGCCACACCAATCAAAATCAGATACGTCTACATTGCCTAACATGTACGGGACGATTGTCGTTTTACATGTACCACCCGGATAAGTCTCAATCAAGGAATTTACTACCAAAACGACAAAGTCAATCTTGAATATCATATCTGCTAATGAAGAGGTACTTATGTTTCTGTAAATATCACTCGTTTTCATTCCTTTATTGTCATATACATCTCTCCACTGCCTTAAAATTTCATTGTCATGTTTGCACGTAGGAATAGAAAATATATATTTACCTCCGTTCCTTAACCCTGTCATTTGATGTATCCTTTCAGCAGAAACTTCAATAAAACCACCTTCAAGATTGATACGCATCGTCTCTGTATCAAAATGATCAACAACATAATATCCTAGACGCGTTGCAACACCGTTTATCTTCATTCCAATTAAGGACCCAAACCCCATTTCCCGAATAGCATCAAGTTGATCATCATTCAAAGTACCCATTGCTGAATAAAGTGACTTTGGGTTTGTTCTACATGATATTATGTTCTTTGGGACAGCAATCCTAGTTATGCTAGTAGTAGATTTTTTTGTTTTTTTAATGATTATCTTTGAATCAATTGGTACATCAAACATCTTGCTACCCTTCTTGACCTTTGCTGATTTAGCAGATCTTTTAACATCATGAATATCTTCTTCTTGTCCTTTCCTTTTCTTTGTAATCTTAAAATAACCTTTCTTCATACTTGAGATATCTATTAAGAACAACAATTTAACTAATCAGTGCTGATTATTACCAAGGAACAAAATAATACATCAAAATGTTCATTAATGAACAATCATATGTTCATTAATGACATGAACATTGCTAAAAACCTTTAAAAAAAAAGCTTAAATGCATGTTTAAGATCAAATGAAACAAATCTCAATATGAAAACAATTTGATGAAGGACACACTTCAATGAACATATTAGAAAAAATATGAACATTCTTCAATGTTCATTATTGAACATGCTTCAATGTTTATCGGTTAATATTCAGTTTATTGCTATACAATGACATGAACATTGCTAAAAACCTTTAAAAAAAAGCTTAAATGCATGTTTAAGATTAAATGAAACAAATCTCAATATGAAAACAATTTGACGAAGGACACTTCAATGAACACATCAGAAAAAATATGAACATTCTTCAATATTCGTTATTGAACATGCTTCAATGTTCATCAGTGAATATTCAGTTTATTGTTGTACAATGACATGAACATTGCTAAAAACCTTAAAAAAAGCTTAAATGCATGTTTAAGATCAAATGAAACAAATCTCAATATGAAAACAACTTGATGAAGGACACACTTCATCAGAAAAAAGATGAACATTCTTCAATGTTCATTACTGAACATTCTTCGATGTTCATCAGTGAATATTGAGATTCCTTACTGAGTATTCAAACAATCACGTCTTATATTTCAGTTTTTCAAAAAAAAATCAAACAAATCGAAATATTAAGAAATGCGATAATAATATAACAAACTGATTTCAGTAAACAGATGCAATTAATAACTTACATTTAGGTCGAAATCACCTTAGAGTGAATGTAATAATCCGATTGAAGCTCCAAAAACTCCGAAAGGATCACGAACAAAACCCTAGATGATATTGGTAATATGATCTTCACTGAACGATACCATGAACTAATATTGATCAAATCAACTGATTATGCTTCCTTAACTTGCTGATTCGATAAAAAGAAATCACGATAAATCACGATCTGAACCGATTAACTTGATATGGAATAGACTGAAACAAATGAATTGGAATCGAATGAGAGAGGGAAAACTGACGAACGATTGCCTAATACGTAAACGGTAATCACACTTTGTAAAATGACCAAATAGCCCCTCCGTGTTTAGTTTTTAATTATTAGTAAATAAATTTCTTTTTAATTATCTTCTTTAATCACAGCCATTGATCACTTAATCCAATGGCTTAAAATGTGGTTCTATGGTTCTATGTGTAATTAGGGGTTCTATGTTGATCCTTTCCCTATATATATATATATATATATATATATATATATATATATATATATATATATATATATATATATATATATATATATATATATATATATATATCCTTAGCAATTTTGTTTGTTTCAACATTTTGTAGGTTCGAGATTTGCGGGCGCAACTTCAAAAGGAGATGATGCACCCTGGAGGAGATGGAAGCGTATATTGAAGGATATTGAAGATATCCTTCAATATACTTTCAAACACTCTGCATGATTTAAGATTGGGAGGGGCGAAGTTCACTTATTTTAGAAGTGAAGGTGGCGGGAAGCTTAGCAAACTAGATAGATACCTGGTCTGTGGTAACTTTCTCGATGCATTTCCTGGGGTTTCGGTAACCGTGCTCCCTAGGTACCTCTCTGATCATTGTCCATTAGTATTGAAATCGACTAGTGCTGACTTTGGGCCAAGACCTTTCAAACTGTTTAATTCCTGGCTCAATAGAGATGGATTTCCAACAGTTGTGAATGAGGCGTGGTTTAGCTTCAGAGGTTACGGTTGTGCTGACTCCTTTCTGGCGGCTAAGCTGAGATACTTAAAGTCGGAGATTAAAAAATGGAGAGACTCGGAATTCTTAAAAGAAAACAGTGAACTTCAGGCTTGTAAAAATCGAGTGTCAGAAATAGATAAAATTGCTGAATCTAGGCCATTAATGCCTCATGAAGTTGGTAGTAGAACGAATTGCATTCGGAAAATTATTGAACTGGAAAAGAATGCCTCCATGGATCTAAAACAAAAAGCCAGGGTTAATTGGTTAGTTGATGGGGATGAAAATACTAGCTTCTTTCATGGCTATGTAAACAATCGCAACAGGAGAAACCAGATTCATGGGTTAATAATAAATGGTCAGTGGTGTTCGAACCCGGCTGCCATTAAATCAGAAGTACACAGGTTCTTTGCTGCTAAGTTTGATGAAAAATGGAAGATTAGACCGAAAATTGTTAGTAGCAGATTCAAAAAGCTATCGGCTGAGTTAAGTCAATCTTTGGAGTCGGCCATTTCCATTGATGAGATAAAAAATGCTATATGGTGCTGCGGGTCGGAAAAAGCACCTGGCCCGGATGGATTCTCATTCCAATTTTTCAAATCTTACTAGGAGTTGCTGAAAGATGACATAATGATGTTTGTTAAATTTTTTGAGCTGTTTGGCAAATTTTCAAAGGGCTGTAACTCTTCTTTCATCTCATTGGCGGCTAAGATAAAAGATCCTCTCTCCTTAAATGATTACAGACCAATAAGTCTGATCGGCTCTTTATATAAGATAATTGCGAAAACCTTAGCAATTCGTCTCAAGAAATGTATTGGAGTATGCATCGGTGGTGTTCAATCTGCATATGTGGAAGGTAGAAGCATTTTGGAGGGCCCCCTAATTGTAAATGAGCTATGCACTTGGGCGAGAAAGAATGGTACCAATTTGTTGCTATTTAAGGCAGACTTTAGTAAAGCTTTTGACTCCGTAAATTGGGAGTTTTTGGATTCGGTAATGAATCAAATGAATTTCGGGTCGAAATGGAGATTATGGATGAAAGGGTGTCTTGAGTCCGCTCGGGCATCGGTATTAGTCAATGGAAGTCCCACGATGGAATTCTCCATGTCGAAAGGGGTTAGGCAAGGAGACCCATTGTCCCCCTTCCTGTTTATAATCGCAATGGAAGGCTTGAATGTAATGATGGAGGCGGCTACTCAAAAAGGAATCTTTGACGGGATTGGTATCCCTAATACTAACATCTTAGTTTCCCACTTGTTTTATGCAGATGACGCCCTTTTTATTGGTGAGTGGTCGAGAAAGAATATTGCCAATCTTGCAAGAATTCTCAGATGCTTCCACGTTGTTTCCGAATTGAAGGTCAATTTCAGCAAATCACGCGTATTCGGTATTGGAGTTGACCAAGTTGAGATTGGTAACTGGATATCTCCATTGGGCTGTGAGCCGGCATCACTACCATTTACGTGCCTTGGAGTCCCAGTTGGCGAAAACATGAACCGTAAGTCAGCATGGAAACCAATTATTGAAAAATTCCGGTCAAAGCTTTCAACGTGGAAGGCTCGAACCTTGAGCTTTGGTGGTAGATTGACGTTGGCAAAAGCTGTTCTTGGTAACCTACCTACGTTTTTTCTATCTCTGTTTGCGGCTCCTCTCGGGGTTATTGAAGAGTTGGAAAAAATTCAGAGATCTTTTCTCTGGGGTGGTGATGGTGACAAATCAAAAATTCATTGGGTAGTTTGGGATAAACTAAAGGCTCCTAAAGAAATCGGAGGCGCGGGTTTAGGATCACTGAGAAACTTAAATTTGGCCCTTCTGATCAAGTGGTGGTGGAAGCTTAAAGCTCACCCCCAAGCCTTATGGGTCTCAATCATTGGCGGTCTTCATAATCTTGGGCAGCGTCCATTTCACTGCCTTGCCAGACAGTCCACCAGTGGAGTTTGGGCTAATATCGCAAAAGTAAAGAACGCAATCCACAAATTGGGTATTGAGCAAAGTGACATTCTATGGTCAAATGATGATGGCGCCTCGTGGAATTCGGAGTTCGTGCTTGATGGGTTGTTTCATATGGCGAAACTTAAGAATCGGCTTGATCGTGCAGCTCATCCCATTTCTGATAGAGAGTTCTGGTGGTTGAAAATGGTACCTAAAAAAGTCAATTGCTTTATTTGGCGAGCTGTTCAAGGCCGTATCCCCTCCGCGGTTGCTCTTCAAAGACGAGGTATCCTTGTTGCTTCTCAGAGGTGCGGATTATGTCTCGATGTTGACGAATCAGCCTATCATATCCTAACTTCATGCTCACTGGCTAGGAGTGTATTGAATGAGGTATTCAGATGGTGTGAGATTCCTGTGCATCAATTTTCTGAAATTTCTGAAGTTCTAGATTTTGCTAGAAACTGGGGTCATTGCCCAAAGAAAAGGAAATCACTGAGTGGAATACTATACGGTGCCCTTTGGTGCTTGTGGAAGGCGAGGAATGATCGCATATTTAAAGGCGAGGTCACACAACAGGCGAAAGTAATAGATAATATTAAATCCCTGGTGTTCACTTGGCAAAAACACAGGAGTCATGGTAATGGTCTTGTTGATTGGGAATTATGGTGCTGTAAGCCTCTTGGATTGGCATAGTCTTTATTTCCTCCTTTTATGTATTTGTTTATTATATTTGTACTTTAGGGCTTCTAGCGACTTGCTAGAGCCTCGTTTTTTATAAAATTTATTAGCCGGTTCCAAAAAAAAAAAAAAAAGAAGATAATTGTTAAAGCTACTACAACAATAACATGAATTGTCAAAAGCTTGTCTCTTCACAACTCTTCGGCCCGACATAAGGCTGACTTGTCCTAGTAGTCATAAACATTTGAGGTGGACTTTTTTTTATAATGTATGTATATGTAAGGCGGGGGGAGTGGTGGCGAGCCATCCCCTCGCTAAACCAGTCACGCTGGTTTCTCTTGGCGAGTTCGTCGAAATATTGGCGAGGAATCCATCGGCGAAGGCGAAAGGCGAGGGTGGCGGTGTGGTTTGGCAAGGTCGGCGAGGCTTCAGCGAACATTTTTGGCGAGAGTTTGGCGAGGGTTTGGCGAGGCCACTCCCTCCAGCCTAAATACACTAAAAACGTGTATATAAAAAATTTAATGTGTCTTATTATTACTTTCTATGACAGATTTAAGAATTTTGTCATGATTTTTAATTTCAACACTTTTGCCCCTTCAACTTAAATAAAATTGTCAAAACATATCTTTTATTATCTCTATTTTTATATCAAATATATATATATATATATATATATATATATATATATATATATATATATATATATATATATATATATATATATATATATATATATATATATATATATATATATATATATATATATATATATATATATATATATATATATATATATATATATATGGCTAGGATCAAATATATCTATACAAGTATTGTGTAACCTTGAAACTCAATCTAGACCTCTCATTTAAAACACATTCTTTTAAGAATGTACAAAATTTAGTTCATTTTTTTTAAGAATGGTAAGAACTCATTATGTCAAAAACTTATTCTGTTAAGAATGTGTTTCTTTCATTGTTACGAGAATGAAATCCGATGGCCAGGATTTGGTTACAAGGTAATACAATAATTGTCTTTCGTATTATAACCTATATATATATATATATATATATATATATATATATATATATATATATATATATATATATATATATATATATATATATATATATATATATATATATATATATATATAAGGTAATACAATAATTGTCTTTCGTATTATAATCTATATATATATATATATATATATATATATATATATATATATATATATATATATATATATATATATATATATATATATCTATACTATACTATAAACCATATATAAATTACAACCCCTTATGCACAATTGTCTTAATTTTTAAGACTGTACAAGTTGTAATTTATACTATACTATAAACCATATATAAATTACAACCCCTTATGCACAATTGTCTTAATTTTTAAGACTGTACAAGTTGTAATCTATACTATACTATAAACCATATATAAATTACAACCCCTTATGCACAATTGTCTTAATTTTTAAGACTGTACAAGTTGTAATACACAATATACAACTTATCATACCTATGTTACAATTTTGTTATGCACTATAAAAACTGAAAGGAAGGAAGCGGATATTTTTTATTGCCGGCGGGAATTCAAAATTTGAAAGTGAACCCAGGTAAAAAATGCGTGCCTTTTCTTGCAGCAAAGCATGAGCTGCTTTTTGCTTTCCCGAATCCCAATATATGCTTTGATCGTGTGTCTTTTCTTGGAGCAAAGCATGGCTGCTCCTCCAAGAACCCTTTCCTCAACATAATAGATAGATATAAACCCTAACCTGAGCAACCATCGACTCTCCACATGGCTGCTGCCACTGCTTCTCTCATCACCCCCCCCCCCCCGGGTTATTTTGTGCCTCCCCAGCCGATCCAGCCTCCACCATGACGATCCACCACATGCTTACCGTTGTCGGACCACTCCCAATCGGTGCCCAATCGATGAACCGGTAACCGATCCAGCCTCACCATCTTCTGTTTCTTGTTTTGACTGCTCCATCTTTATCTTCTCCTCACGTTTGTATCGCGTTCAACAGCCAACCCTTATTTAACAATCTTGTTGTTTGATTTATGTGTTCAGCTACCGGAAGAATGGCGATGGATCTGGATCATAGGTTTTTCAAAGGCTAGAAGAACGATAATGGATCTTGGATCTATTCGATCCCACCTCCTCTGCATCTTCCACTTCGACTTCTCCGCCATCACTACTGAGCGTTTGAGATCTGAATTACTCAACTATGCTTTGTTAAATTGCCTTGCAGTTCTCATTTCTCTCATCCCCGATAGTAAATTCTCCTTTCCAGACCACCATTAATGTCGACAGACACTTTCATAACTGCATCCTCACACAACCGCTGTACCTCCATCAAATCTGATCTGAAGAATTGGATCCAGTCATTGGGTAACGTTTTAAAAGTTAATTTATCTATATCTTTAGTTTTTTATATTCCCTTTGCTGACCATCACCACCACTGTAGGGAAACCCTATGTTGGTCACCGTCATTTTTCCATTTCTCTACTTTATCTATGGATCATATCGTATCCCACCATCAATCCATAAATATTCAAGCACCAGTGTCTCTCTCCCTTCCAATCTGTTTCCAGTAAAACTCAAATATTTCTATACAACCGATTAAAGACTACCATGACCAAGAAACACAACTTTGGGGTTCTGTGGTGTTTGGAAGAGTTGAACAGATGGATTTTCTTTAACAAGGTGTTTAAAGGAAAGTTATAGCAGGTAAATAAAAACAACAGGCTATGACTTTAATTTTTACATGTATGGGTTCTAATTGCAAGATCTAATGGAATATTATTACATTTTAATGTATATATTGAATTAGGGATCTGTTTTGTCGATCTTGAATTTTTAAATTTGAATCAAAGATGCAACCATTGCAGCACTCACGGTCAACAAAGCCAAGGTATCTTCTTTTCGTCATATTCATTTCCATAATTTTTTGTATTTTTTTTCTTGAATCGTTTAAGTTGGATTTTATAAACCTTCAATCAAATCTGGCTTAGATCTGTTAATTAGAGACTGTACGCAGATATTTAGATTTTACAAAAGTCAAAGAGATATTCATCTTCATTCTCTAGCGTTTTCATTTTGAATTTGAAATAGTTTTGGTTAGTTTTTTGGTGATTTCAGGATGCAAGATGTTTTCACCTGGCCCCTTTTCCTTTTCCTTATCATTCTATTTTATTTTGACTTGACAAAGAATTTGTCAAAAAATCCCTAATTTACCTTCTAATATGTTTAAGTTTAAGATGCGTTATATGTGGATGGACGAATTAAAATTCTGGAATTATAAAGGTTGGAACACTATCCTTGCTTTACTTGGTTTTTTATGAAACTTTCACTGGTTGTGCTTCTTCATCATGTCCTCATCACTCATGTTATCTAGGTAAAGCTTCATTGACCTAATTTGGTTTATTATTGTCTTCTTTTTTATTTTTAGTAGTTTGACAGACACACAAATGTTACAACATTTGATTGTTTAAATGCCATCCTTTGGATATTGTTAAAGATCCTATTTTTCTGTAAAGAAAGGATACATTATTGCTTTTTATTGTAACTTTTTTGACTCAGTTTAATTATCCGTAAAGGAAGGAAGTAATATTGCATTTTACCAAGAAGTGTTGAAATAATGATAAATGTTTGTAAATGGGATTATGAGGTCTTACAAGCTAAATGACTCAGTTGTTTTTTGATCTGATTTTTTGTTGTGTCAGGCTGTAACAACTGAGGATCAGGTTTGACTTTCAAAGCCTCATATAAAGTTCGTCTTTGCCTAACAAAATGCCTATCATGCCTGAAATATTTTTAGAAGAAAGTGAATTTACTAATTATAAATTTTACATGCATTCAAGTAACAGTATGCTGGTGGTGGATGCGCCGGCTACCGGGGGAGAAGGTCTCATTCACAAGAACATTTAGCCGGAGAGACATAATCTTCTTGCCAATGGCCTCGCAGATACACCACCCATGGGGTTTGTCTCATCTCCCTCTTCAAAGCCATGAATTTAGATCTAAATTGTTCATCGTAATGGGTTTGTTTCAGGTGGAATAGTTGGAATCACTTTGGGTGTAACATCAATGAATCGATGATTAAAGAGACCGGTATGCCATTTCAGAACTATTACCATCCTAATTTGGCATAAAACTAAAACAGATCATTCTAAATATATTTCTACTTTTAACCATTGGTTACTATGTTCAACAGCTGATGGTATTGTTTCTACTGGTCTTGCTAAATTGGGATACAAGTAAGTAAATATAGGTATGTGGCTACATTACCATTCACCATTCACCATTTTGCTTTTATAAATATATTTGTTTTTTCGTTTTGGAATTATACAGGAGAAAATATTTGAGAAATCAGGGGAAACCATAGAGAAATTAGGAGTAATCTCTAAACTCAGTTTAGAATTCCATATAGCAATAAAGGAAGGTAACGTATAAGCTGCTAAACTCATTCTCCACAAAGACAAAAAGATGGTAACATTTATCAACTCATGTGGTGAAAATTTGTGTTTATTTGCTGATGTTAGCACTGCTTCTAAGTTGTTGGCCATTGTTGATAAATACTTCTAATATCATTTTTATTAGCTAAAACAGGGCAGTTTTTTTGGTTTGGAATTTTAGATTGGTAAACGAGGGACAATTTATTCCATAGTTGATTTCATTTTGTTTTAGTTTGTTAAAAGTTGGGTCGAGATTGTGTGGATCTAAATTATAGTTTGGTCTATTAAGGTAATTTTGTTTAACTGTTAATTTCATTTAGTTTGGTTAATTTGAGAAAAGTTGTATGACTGTTTATCCACCTTCATATTTGTTTGGCTTTCAATCTTTAAGGACACTTTGTTTCAAAAGTTCTGACTATGATGTGGTAATTGTTGTTTTTTGCTTCAAAAAGAGCACACATACGGTTTCAAATGATCATATGCACATTGAATGAAATATGGTGACTCTTTTAGTATTTAGCGATATGCTCTTTATGTATTATCTTTATCTCTCAACATCAGATTAATTGATTTTGTTAGTTATATCCTTCATTTTTCGTTTTTGACATTCTTAATTGGATAATAATTTCGACAACATTAAAAAAGCATAACAATGAGCACTAAATTTTAGAATTATGATACAAAATGCTTCTATCTTTGAGAGTTATCCCACGTAATATGGACATTAATGCCTTTCTTATATGAGGGGGAAAATGCATGCGATTATTAAACAAAACAAGTTAATTAGTAAAAGTTAGTTAAGTTTTCAAGGTTTAAGTATAACTAATTAAGAAAAACAAAACATTATCAAAATTTTTAGTTATATAATACATAAAGATAAAATCACATGTAGTGAAATCTTTGTTGGTTAGAATATTGACTAAAAGCTTAATTTTCAAAATGACACAAGGATTTTTCCGAGGTTTGGTTTTTGTAAATACCATCTCATCAAACTTCATATTTGGGATTCTCTTATATTTTGAAACATATGAAGGAAACTTATATGTCAAGAATATAATATAAACTATAAATTCAAACATTAAATGTCACATTAGGAGCTTATTTCAAAATACAATGGCCACAATAGATGTGTATATCAAATAAATTTGGGTGTTCGTTTAGTTATTATCTTTTCAAAAACCATTCGGTCAAAAAACGAACCAAAGTTAAGTATATTGCACTAGACATTAAACCATCACCTTAAACTCTATATTCAAAACCAAAACTCAAAGCCTAGAAGCCATAATCCCAACCCAAAACAACTTTTTTTATTACAAATAATAACAATCTACTTCAATTTTTAAACCAAAATAGAAATGTCCCAAATAGTTAAACTATTCCTCGGGGAAAACAAGTTGATTTATGCTGAAAGGAAATTAATCGCCGTTCGAAAACTAATTGTCGAAACGAACTATCGTCACCCGCCGCATCTCGCGGGTTTGCCGAAATCATTATTAATATATGTATTTTTCCTTCCACATCATTTATTTAAAGCTCTGATGACTTTTCAAACTCTTTTTAACTTTCATACAACACCTCATGCTCTCATACAAAGAAAGAATTTTCATACTACCTTAACCCCCCCCCATGCAGGCAAATCTGAAATCCAAAACCTAACTCGTAGTCGCCGAAACGAAACAATATGCTACCGCTGCATTGCGCGGGTACGCAGCTAGTATACTATAATACATATATGATATGTACAAGTATATTATGCACTACTATCTTAAAATTAAGAGGTACCACCCTTGTATGCACTCTATAATGCCAGCACTATTGATTTTAAATTTGAATGAAATTTGGGCAGGCATTTCTGATTGATTTTAAATTTAAATGAAATTTGAGTGGTACACAATGACAGCCTTAGAACACGGATCGCATTATGAACGGTTGAGATGAAGTCTGTACACAATATAAAACTAATCCTAAACCCACATTTGATTTCAAAATTCAAAATGGTAATATGTCATAGTTGAAATACAAGAATGAAAAAGAATGATTTTGGCTTAAATCTCCCAGTGGGCACGTATTGCATTTATATGAAGATAAGAGTACAAAGAGATCCACAATTTATGGAACGGATAAAGCTACAACAAACTATATTTGAATACAACAGATAAAACTCTACTTATCTGCATATCTAAACTATCGTATTTTACATTCCCCCTCAATCTTGACCATGCCAAGGTTAAGATTGCGCTTCATACGTGCCAGCATATCACGAGTGGCTGGTTTAGTAAAACCATCTGCTACTTGATCCTTTGAAGAGATAAAACGAACATCTAAAGCACCCATGGCTACTCTTTCTCTAACAAAATGGAAATCAACCTCAATGTGTTTTGTTCTTGCGTGGAAAACAGGATTTGCTGTCAAGTACGTAGCTCCCAAATTATCACACCACAGCACGGGTGGTCTTGGCTGTCGAACACCAAGTTCCTTCAACAAGGACTGCACCCATATAACTTCAGTTGTACCATTTGCTAGAGCCTTGTATTCAGCCTCAGTGCTTGAACGAGACACTGTAGGTTGCTTACGAGAACTCCAAGATATTAGGTTTGGACCAATGAATACAGCAAATCCACCGGTGGACCTGCGATAATCAACACAGCCAGCCCAGTCTGCATCTGTAAAAACACTGAGAAGTGTGGAGTCTGATTTTCTAATATTTAAGCCAATGTTAAGTGTGCCTCGTATATATCTAAGTATTCGTTTTACTGCTTCCCAATGAATATCAGTAGGTTTGGAGAGATACTGGCAGACTTTGTTAACTGCAAAAGATATGTCAGGCCGTGTCAATGTAAGATATTGCAATCCCCCAACAATACTCCTGTAATTAAGGCGACCAAGGTCCTTGATGGGAAATGAAGAGGAGAGATCATGCAACAATCGATCCACAAGAGACTGAGACGAGCCAACAATGATAATATCATCAACATACACCAGCATGTAAATAGAATGTACCCTACGATGAAAAATGAAGAGAGACGTGTCTGCTTTGGAAGCCGAAAACCCAAGATGAAACAGTTTTTCACTAAGTCGAGAAAACCAAGCGCATGGGGATTGTTTTAGACCGTAAATAGCCTTGCGGAGTTTACACACATAATCCGGGTGGTGAGCATCTTCAAAACCGGGGGGTTGCTTCATATAAACCTCTTCATTTAAGTAGCCATGCAAAAAAGCATTGTTGACATCAATCTGACGAATATGCCAACTCTTAGATACAGCCAAGGCGAGTACTAGACGAACTGTGGCAGGTTTAACAACGGGGCTGAACGTGTCTTGATAATCAATACCATATTGTTGGGTAAAGCCACGAGCAACTAATCGAGCCTTGCGTTTATCAAGTGACCCATCAGATTTAAGTTTCGTTTTGAAAATCCATTTACAGCCAATGATATTTGCCCCGGGTGGTTTTGGTACTAAAGACCATGTATTATTATCCCGTAATGCACTGAATTCATCTGCCATGGGAGGCCTCCACTTAGGATCCGATAATGCCTGCTTGTATGACACGGGTTCAGCAAGAAAAGCGCGACGATTAGGATTGTACCGTATAGTTCCATCCGTGAACTGTTTAGGGAAAGTCTTCCCGGCTTGGCTACGGGTGGTGACCCCGGCTGGACCTGCTGAGGGGTGAGAGGTGGATGGCGGATCAGGGAGGTCGGATGGCATTGGGACCGTGCTGGCAGCGGACTCACCAGTTTCGAGAGCAGCCGGAGTGGCAGCCGGAGTGGAGGCGATTTCATCAGGCGTGGCAGCTGGTAGAGGGGGCTGAACCAGATCAACAGCGGGTGGCGAGGCTGTTGACATGGATACGGTATCCGGGGCAGGTGAGCTGCAAGGAATAGTTGGAACTGTCGCTGCACTAACAGGGTTAGCCAATAACAAAGAGGTATCATAATTTCTCATACGATCATTCATAACATTGGGCTCGGTTTGAGGAAAAGACACACTAGGAGTAGACGGAGATGTGATAATAGATTTGGAAGTGGCAAAAGGAAACCGAGACTCATCAAACACAACATCACGAGAGATATAGATTCTACCCGTTCGTTTGTCGAGACATTTGTACCCCTTATGAAACGAGCTATAACCCAAGAAAACACACAAGGTGGATCGAAAAGAGAGCTTGTGTGTGTTGTATTTGCGCAGACTAGGCCAACAAGCACACCCAAACACACGTAAAAAGGTGTAATCAGGAATAATGTTAAGCAGACGAGTGATGGGTGTAGTGTTTTGAATGGTTTTGCTGGGCATTCGGTTAATCAAATAACAGGCTGTAAGAAAAGCTTCGTCCCAATAACGAAGAGGAAGTGAGGAGTGGGCTAGTAAGGCCAAGCCAGTTTCAACAATATGGCGATGTTTTCGTTCCGCCATACCATTCTGTTGGGACGTATGCGGGCAAGAGACACGATGAGATATTCCACATTGTTGAAAATATTTATGAAGTTTGTGGTATTCACCCCCAATCGGATTGTATAGCACGGATTTTAGTATTGAGCAAGCGTTCAACATGTTTCTGAAAGGTATAAAAAACTTGTTCGACATTAGATTTATGTTTGATAAAATAGATCCAAGAATAACGACTGAAATCATCAACGAAACTAACATAATATCGAAAACCACCACTAGACACTTGAGCTGGTCCCCAAACATCCGTGTGGATCAGTTCAAGCGGTGATGAAGTGACCTGCAAAGAATTAGAAAAAGGAAGTTGGTGACTTTTTGCACATTGACAAGCATCACACACTACAGACTCGTTGCTAGACACAAACCCTAAATTATGAGACTTCAAAAGAGACTTGACTACTGCTGATGTGGGATGACCGAACCGATGATGCCATTGAGACTGAGAGACTTTGACACTTGATCCAGCATATCGAGGAGCATGCTGAATGGGCACAGGAAAAAGTCCACGCTTGCTCTTACCGGTTAGAAGTGTTTTCTTCGTGTGTATGTCCTTAACAAAGAAAACATTGGGGTAAAGTTCAATGAAAACATGATTATCAGTAACGAGTTTATCAGCAGAAAGAAGATGTTTAGTAATTTGTGGGACACGAAGGACGTTTTTGAGTAAAAGGGGACGACCAAGGCTTGGAAGTTTTGAATGACCAACATGAGAAATTTTCATACCTGTGCCATTGGCTGCCTGCACTTGATCTTTCCCATGGTATCGCTCATGCATGGACAAGCGATCAAGGTCACTTGTAAGATGGTCTGTTGCTCCGGTATCAAGGTACCAGTTTGGATCGTGAGTGTATCCGCCATAGCCACCAAAAGTAGCATTATTTGCACTTCGACTCTCCTCGCCTTGGTATGCGTGATTGAATATGTTCCTGCAAGTCAAAGCTATATGTCCCGGGATACCACACACTTGGCATCTGGGACCGTTGCCACCATAGCTCCTCCCCCTGCCACGTCCTCGGCCACGAGAACCATTATTTCGATAATTGTTACGCTGATTATTATTATTATTGGGACTTTGATTGTTGTTTTGAGATCGCCGTGAGTTACTTGAATCTTGCTTCGTGACAGTGTTAGCGGAGGAGGTAAATTCGGCGGTTCCGTTCATTGCTGTGGTTTGAGCCTCATGGGCGATAAGATAAGAATAGAACTCAGAAAGTTTGACCTGTTGATTGTTACTTAGCACTGTGATGGCTGTGAAGAGATCTCCGTGTCCTGGCCCTAGACCGGCGAGGATATAGCCAATGACTTCTTCGTCTGTCATCGGATGCCCAATATTGGCCATTGTATCTGCCAATGATGTCATTTTCTGATAGTACTCGGAGGCTGTCATGTCGCCTTTCTTTGTATTGGCTAATTGTGTATGGATCTGAATAGAGTTACCTCTGTGTTGGGCAGAAAACATGGTTTGGAGAGAGACCCATAGTTGGTTGGACGTCTCTGCACAGCGGGTGAGTTGTGACAGCACCTCCTCTGTCATAGAAGATAGCAAGCCACCGAGAATAGCTTGATCTTGAGTGACCCACGCCTCATATGCAGGATTATCAATCTGTCTTGCTGCCTCGCCGGTACCGGTGGTAATCTTCGCCTCCGGCGCTAGTATGGAGCCATCGAGGTATCCAAAAAGTTTGACACCCCGTAAAGTAGGAACTACCTGAGCTTTCCATAGAAGATAGTTCGTGCGAGTCAGTTTGCATGTAATTGCATTTGTAATGGTTGAAGATGTTATGGATGTGGCCATGTCAATCGATGACCAGAAGGTTTGAATGGGAGATAAAAGTTTTCGATAAAGGCCCTGTGAATCAGGCTCTGATACCAAGTTGAAATACAAGAATGAAAAAGAATGATTTTGGCTTAAATCTCCCAGTGGGCACGTATTGCATTTATATGAAGATAAGAGTACAAAGAGATCCACAATTTATGGAACGGATAAAGCTACAACAAACTATATTTGAATACAACAGATAAAACTCTACTTATCTGCATATCTAAACTATCGTATTTTACAGTCATACATTTATCTCCCCGGTTCACCTACAAACCCTAAATACCCAGCATCTCTATCAACACTGCCTCATGCCACAACCTTCGTGTCCTCCACCAGCCATCGTCGACATCCATAATCACCGCCTCCGCCTTAAAATTCCCACCGTCACTACTCTATCCGTCTTCACCGTTCTCCGCCATCACTAAACACAAAGAATTTTACCGCAACCTCCCGCCTTCTTGATGCTATGGGTGAAGAGAAAAACATCATTATTCGGGCCGCAGGTTCAAGGGTATTTTTCGTGTGGTTAGGTATGTATTCGTGTGTGTAGGTTGGCCTCTATGTGCATATGGGCCTACAGGTGCATGTATTGTATGTATTTTCTATTTATGTATACGTATTTGGTGCGTCTTTATGTTTATATTCTTGGAAACGGAGCTCACGCTTGGCTCAATCGGAGGTCAAGGCCTGTTTAGTCGGAGCTTTCTATACCTGTGAACGGATAACTACGTAGGCCAGATGAATGAGAGAAGTTGAATCGGAGCCGGAGCTGCCTCAATCGGCCTTTAAGTCGGAATCGGAGGCGGAGGTCAAGGTGGTAGGGAGCCGGCGAGATAGGAAGCCTGCCGGCGAGATTAGCAGCGGCTACATCAGGAAAAGGATGGCGGAGCAGGGGATCTTTGTTCACGCACGAATCCGCCAACACCTTTTAATTCAGCAGGCCCCTTTACCACGGCTTCTTCGTATCATCTCACAATCACGACTCTCACCATCGCCTTCACTTCGTCCGTCACCACCATCTCCTCTCTGTGTATGTATCTCTATGTGAATTTGTATGTGTATTTAGGTATATGTGTCTATGTATTTTTGTGTGTATCTGTATGTGTCTATGTATTTTGGTGTATCTTTGGGCGATGGGAAGATGGCTGTATACGATAGTTATGTAGTTTGTGTGAGTGTGTTGTAAACTACTTATGCCTTGACACAGAAAAGATGGAATACGAGTGGCGATAAAGATGGAGAAGGACCAAATTTAAGGGTAGGGTAGGTGGTTATTTTTCAATGAGTTTTATATAATAGTATATTTAAAGCATGGCCGACAATGGCCTTGGATTCGCTTTTGCGTGTCTACAACCCATAAGCCATATGGGTGTAATTGTAGTGGTGGAAGAGTTAAATGAACCAGGTAATTATATGTATTTATTGACAATTAGTTTATGGTTGCTTGTAATGCTGTTTATATTTTTAATTAATTAAGAAATGAACGGGGTAAACACAAACAAAAACACAGTGACCAGTGACTATTTTTAATAATTAATGCAATCACTTTCCCAAACCTTCTCAAGTGCATACTTTTTTTTAAAAATTAATGCAATCACGGGGTCGATTTTTAGCAATTGTACTGGATTAGGATATCACGAATTGGGCTGTAACATTATGCCTTTTTAACTATTCGTCGTCCACCAAAAATGTAGTATATAAATTGAATGGCTTATGCCTTCTTTTACATAATAGAATTTAACTATTCGTCGTCCACCGAAAATACTAATCGCCGAAACTCATGTAATTGCCGCAAAAACCGATTCGACGCCGCCGCATCGCGCGGGTATGCCGCTAGTATATATATATATATATATATATATATATATATATATATATATATATATATATATATATATATATATATATATATATATATATATATATATATATATATATATATATATATATATATATATATATATATATATATATATATATAGGATCTTTTGAGAACCACAAGTCCCCCGAGAACCCGAGAACTCCCAAACCGATATTTTTTTCAAAAAACCGACCCATAGGCCTCTAAAACGCACATATCTAAGAATTTTCGAAAAAAAAATTCCGAAGAAAAAACCACTTTATTTTTTGAAAAAAATTTGCACATGTGCAAACTTTTTTATACGTACATTTTTTTTCAAATTTTTTTTACAGAACACCTTAAATATATGTTAGAAAGACATTCATAAAAAAACTTGAAAAAAATGTATGTATAAAAAAGTTTGCACATGTGCAAATTTTTTTCAAAAAAAAAAAAAAAGTCGTTTTTTCTGAATTTTTTTTCAGCGCCCCAGCACAAATTTGAGCGTTTTAGAGGCCTATGTGGTCGGTTTTTTGAAAAAAATATCGATTTGGGAGTTCTCGGGTTCTCGGGGTGATTTTGGTTCTTAAAAGATCATCAGTCTATATATCTATACTTCTATACTATACTATAAACCATATATAAATTACAACCCTTTTAAGCACAAAAGTCTTAATTTTAAGACATGTACAATCATCTATTGCACTCTTCTTGTTTGCTGAATACGCGTGCTCAGACAAAAATTACCTAATTTGGAACTATAAAACCAATTAAAAACCCTAGAACTGAGCCGTCATCGCCTTCGCTCCACCCCCATCGAATGTTATCTCCCCTGCTTCACCTCCACCACAGGACCACGGCCTATCCTCACAATCGGCATTTCCATAAAACCGGTCTCCATCCACCTCACCGGAAAGTCACGCATCATCTTAGCCGGAAAGTCACGCATCATCTTCGTCTGTGCGTTTTAGCATCGTCTGTGCTACAGATCTGAGCTGATCTTTCGCATCTGAGATGGTTTTGCTCGAAAATGAAGAAGCTGGACACGTTTAGCCAACCAGCTCCAGGTCTCCTTTCGCATCTGAGCCGGAAAGTCACGCATCATCTTCGTCTGTGCTTTTTAGCATCGTCTGTGCTACAGATCTGAGATGCTATTTCGCATCTGAGATGCTTTTGCTCGAAAAGGAAGAAGTCGGACACGGTTAGCCAACCAGCTCCAGGTCTCCATCGACGTCCATCCTCAGGTGCTACTTCAAAGATATTCCTTTAATATATGTTTTTGTGTCCATTTTTACAGGGCAGTTTCGTTTATACAAATCAATATAATTGTTCAAGATTGACTCATGGGGTTGTAATTTCTCTTGATTTAAAGCCCAACAGGTTCGTCTTCTTTGAATTTCTCAGATATTGAAGCCAAATCAAATCAAGATTACTTTTTCTTTTGATTTTTGGTTTTTGGTTCGCATAAATTGATGATTCTAATTATCAAAAAAACTGATTTACTTATGCAGGTTGAGAATGATTGCATCTTGAAAGCTGATTCACTTTTTATCTTTGTTTTATGACATCATAAATAAGCAATCAAACATATTTTACAGGTCTTTATCTATGAGGTTCGATGGTCATGTTTTTGGGAGTGGTGTAGGGTATCCACCATGGAATGCTTTTGTAGCACATTTACACATCAAAGCAAACTTACCAGGTTATCATTGTCCGTCCCCATCTCTATTACACACCATTATTTGGGGTTCTTTGGAATTTTCGTTTGTTCAGTTGATATGAAATGTCAACTTAATTAAAGTAATTTATTTATCTTTTGTTGACTCTGATATGGGGTTCTTTTATCTTGGGAGGGGGGTGTTGGGGTTTTTTTGCAGTGACTTTTTCCATGATTGTCATTACTTTGAACTAATCTTCCCAGCCAATACCTGATGTTTTTCTGACACTCAATGTTTGATTGTCTCAATGACCGAATTAGCTTTTGCAAAAAAGGATTTAGTGGGTCAAAACAAGTTGGGGTAACCAGAAGGATGGGATGTCGTATGGAGAGAAGCATGGCTGTTCTGGAAGAATGCACGTGGGTGAGGTCTTATTATATATTTTCTTTTAGTATTTTCACTTCCTTTTTCCAATTTATGCTGTCTAAATATGAAATGAAAATGTAAGTTATAAATGTGTACTTTTTTAAACCAAACTTCAGTCGGATGGTTGTTTTCCAATTTATGTTGTCTAAAGATTTTTGTATATGTCCTTGATGCAGGAAAGGAGACTATTATAGGTACCTTGCTGAGTTCAAGTTTGGTAATGATAAAAAAGAGGCAGCTGATCAGTCACTGAAGGCTTATCAAGTAAGTAGCTTTTTTTGTTCTTGATAAATTTTACATTTTCTGATACATGACACATTAACTTATTTACCCCCAGTTGGCTTCTACTGCTGCAGAGGATCTATCTCCTACTCATCTAATTTGATTGGGTTTGGCTTTGAACTTTTATGTTTTCTATTATGAGATTATGAACTCTCCTGAATGGTAATTTGAAATTTGAATAAAATCTTGTTTTAACATGAAATAGAATGCTAAATAATTGTTCTATTAAATCTTGGTGTAATTAGAGCTTGCCACCTGGCGAAACAAGCGTTTGATGAAGCTATCTCAGAGCTTGACTCTTTGAGTAAATAGTCATACAAAGATAGCACTTTGATTATGCAGCTTTTGAGGGACAATCTCACTTTGTGGACTTCTGACATTCCAGAAGATGGAGGTAATTTTTTGATTTTGTTTGTTAAATTTATTTCCTCCGGTTTGTTTCTACTTATTAACTGGTGCTTGTAGGTTTTGTTGTTGTAAGGTTATGTACAAAATCAACGGAAGCTGTGAGTTCACCTGTTGAACATTTGACCCTTCATTATCCGGTTTGCTTTTTTTCTTTTTATAAGGTTGAAAAGTTTGAAAATTTTTGAAATTTGAAATTTGAAATTTTTGTATAATTTGAAAAGTTTGGAAATTTGAATAATTTGAAAAGTTTTAAATTTGAATAATTTTAAAAGTTTGAAAATTTTGAATAAATTGAAAAGTTTGAAAATTTGAATGATTTTAAAATTATTCAAAATTTTCAAATTTTCGAAATTTGAAAATTTGAAAATTTTGAAAAGTTTTAAATTTGAATAATCTTAAAAGTTTGAAAATTTTGAATAATTTGAATTTTTTTTGAAAATTATCCATAATCCATTGTATATTCTATAATCCGAAATACAAAGCAAACTTGGAACTAAAGTGTAGTTCTATTTATATTTTCACTATAGCATTCAACTTTGTAGGTCATGAATTTATATTTCTATTTGTTAACATTCAACACCCTACATGCATCTGATGAGACAATGCATCTTGTCCTTGAAACAGTGCAAGCAGCCGTGAGGGCAGGTTGGTGATTTTGTATAACCGTCGAGACTAGAGAGTGTTTTTTAATTCTTTATTTAAATTTCTTATTTTATTAATGGAAATTTCTCATTGTAGGTAGAAAACAACAATTACTCACTTGGGGTGGTGATCCCGGTTATACA